>CM069591.1:35805213-35825213 GCA_035771175.1 Paratinospora sagittata
TCAGAGAGGCGCGTACTTGATGTCCATGAATTCGTATCCGTACACGGAGATTAAGAGCATGTATTTGAATTCAAGGATGATTTCAGATCTCCTGTCAAAAGGATCGGTAATCTGTAAGGAATGCGCAAGTGCGACGAAAAAACCAGTTCCTTTTCACTCTTGCGTGTACGACGATACTGTTTTGGAGGGGTTTCAGAGTTGGCAGAGGTTGTTCACAGCTGCGATTCGATCCAGATCAAGGATGTGCAGTTAAAGATCTTGGACCGACGGCGCAAAAAAATGATGAGATCCAAAGCGGAGAGGAAGTCGCAGACGCCAGGTAAGAATTCGGAATTTCTTTCGATGTCTACTCCTTTTGATTTCGAGAAAACCCCAGGTTGTTGTCCGGATAGGGATGTTTCTGATGTTGGAGGTAGTGGTGGTGGTTCTGTTGATGTTTCGTTGTCGCTTGATTAGTTTTTTAGACGGTATACTAGCGAGGATAATGATAGTTTCTCGAAAATCATGGAGAAAGTGAATCGGAAGAAGAAAGAGGTATACGAATTCTTGACGGAAGGTGAAGAAAAGGAAGAAGTGAAGGCGGCTGAAGATGCGAAGAGAGATCGGATTACGGATGGCTATGGGACTTCTGATCAGCCTCTGAGTACGTTAGAAGGGTGGAAGTATACTGAAACACCCCATAATTTTAATTAAATACATACGTTGAAATACACGTATATCGAGATATAAAATACACATATTTTATACATAGGAGCCAAATATACGTGTGTATGATTAGTAAAGAAAGAAGATGATACCTATGGGATCATCTTATATGGGTGCTTACAAGTTAAACATTGGAGTTGATTTAAATTGATTAATTTATGGGTCTGGTTAATTAAAGATGTGAATTGAGTGTAGAAGAAGAAAAAGTGGAACAAAGTAAGAAAAATTACTGTTCATTTGCGGGTACTGTTCATAGAACAGTACCATGAATAGTACTCATATGTAATAAAAAAAAACAAACGAAAGAAAAAAACAAAATGAACGAAGTTGCTGGAGAGAAACAGAAGAGGAAGAACCGAGAAGAAGGAGAAGAAGAAAAGGGGGAAACGCGGGATTCAGGTCAAATTCGGACTCGTGGTAAGTGATTTTCACTCTCTTTCTTCGTGAAATTACTATCTAAGCTACATGTAACGATTCTAGCGGACTAATTTTAGCTATGGGAGCCGTTTTACGGCGTTTTCAGAAATTGGGGTTTTGACCCAATGTGACTGAAAATCCGCTAGAAAGGTAGAAAAACACTCCTTAGACGGTAGGGACCCCGAATATGTGGTTAGATTCCATTTCATGAGTTTTGGAGATCGTTTGACAATTTTAATACAATTTACATGTTTTGAATGAATAGTGACAAATAGTACTATAAACAGTTATGTGAATAGTGAACAGTGAAGTAAATAGGGAACAGTGATGTCAATAGTGCACAGTAATGTCAATAGTGACAGTGATGTAAATAGTATTGTAAACAGTGATGTGAACAGTGATGTGAACAGTGATTTGAAATCATAGAATCGTAGAGAACTGAATTCCGGACGTTTCGATGTTAAGATTGTGATTTTTGAATATGATTTGATAGTTTTAGTAACTAAGTATATGGTGTCGTGAAAATAGAATTTGGAAATCTATTTTCAGTATTTTTTCTTGTGTAAATATTTAGATTGACCATAGAAACGATATAGTAGTTTCTTCAACTGCTTATGAGTCCTAAATGGATTTATTATTCGTGATTTGAAGTGAGTTGAGAAATTAAAGATGTAAATAGATATGAATACATGAAATTGAATTATGGAGTGATTGTGACAGGTTAAATTAGTTGGATTTAACTTGGAGCTGGACTCGAAAGCGACGATGATTGGGTTTAAGTTGAACGTGTTGTACTGTGAGTATAGTTTTCTTGATTTGGTCTCTTGTATGGCATTGTACGCATATAAAATGTTTGATTGTATGCATGTGATAGTTATATATAATGCATTGAGTTTTATGGATCATGCAAACTGATTTTAGAAATTGGAGTTTGTAATGATGTCATTTCGTTAGGAATTAGACCCGGATGAGGTTTTGCGAGTCCTCATTGTCAGTAGGTCTGTCCTAACAAGGGTTACGATCCTTAAAATGACTGTGAATTGGGTAATGAGAGGCTGTGGCTACCTTGTAACGGCCATATAATGGTTAGACTCGCTCTCCTGCCTTGCGGAGGAGGGAGATTGTGCATTGTGTTATGGAAAACTCATGAAATTTATGTTGTTGACATGTATAATATATTCGTTGAATGATGCATGTGTTGAATAAGTGTTTGAAATGATTTTACATATCATATTTCTCTAAATGTATATAATTGTCATCTCAAGAACTATATTCACTGAGTTGTTGTTTGCTCACCCCATTTCCTCCAATATTTCAGGTATTGAGTCGAAGGGAAAAAGCACATTCGTGAGTGATAATCACGTGAGCCTTCGTTTGGTATGTGTATGTATGTTTGGAGGAAATAGCTTTTGTTATTTTGATATGTGTACTTATCACACATTTTATATATATATATATATATATATATATATATGTGTGTGTATTATCATCTAGATGGGATGTGTAGGCATATATAGCTTAATATATTGGATGATGAAACGAAAATGTGATGTGTGAATGAATGGGATGATTATAGAGATCTATGTTGGATTTGCTTTGTGGTATATTAGAAAAAAAAATTCTGTAAATATTGGGACTAATTGTGAATGTTCGTTGAGGCTGACAGTGTATTGTATACTATATATGGGTATGTACAGTGTATAATACATTGTGCCGGTCATGACGTCAACCTACGTCAGGGGCGTCGTGACATATACCGCTAAGAATTTGTTAATGTATAATCCGGCGGATTATGGTGAGGCGCCGTTAACGGAAGAGGAACGAGCGAAGAGACTCAAGGGGTTTACGAAGGAAATTAATCGACCTTCTCGACCGAGATGGATCGAGTTTCGGATTTTCAGAGTTTCGGAGTTTCGGAATTTCGAAGTTTCGGAATTTCGGAATTTCGGAGTTTCGGAATTTCGGAGTTTCGGAGTTTCGGAGTTTCGGAGTTTCGGAATTCTGCTTCTACAGCAATGGCGGGCGAAGACTACAACGAGATGGATATGGGATATGAGGATGAACCACCAGAGCCTGGCTTTGGTTCATCCGGACATCGGGATCTAGGGCATTATGAACAGCTTCATCAAAGACATCTTCGAGCAAGAGTCGTCGAGACCTGCTCTAATACCATGTAAGACAATAAGGTTTCTGTAAAAAATTCAAAGATATGTATTATTCTCTAAAATAAAGACAATATATAGACAATTACATCCTAAAATTAGGTCCTAAATTAGGAAAACAATTTGTTTCTATATTTATAAAATCTATTACTTTCTATATAGCTTGTTTCTATATTTATAGAACATATTAAATTCTATATGCATACAAAATTGTAATTTCCCTCGAGTTATTAAAAAACAAATTACAATTTAAAATACCATTTAATTATAATTAATGTTTCTTTTTTAATTTTATTACCAGTTTTTTGACATTTGAGAAGTGTTATTTTTTTCTTTAGACAAAACTAATTCTTTTGGACTCAACATGACAGAGGCGTTTCGGCTGACCCTCCCAACAGAAATAGATAAATGGAGACACGGCTTAAACTCAAATTCCAAACATAAATCTCAACTCTATGTATACTCAGTTGTTCAACCAATTAAGTAACGTTGGTCATTATAATTAGTGTTCACTAAAATACCACTTTAGGCCAATCGACTCAGTTATTCCATTGACAATAACGACCCCAAGTTAAACAGGAGCAAACCGTTTTAGTCCCCCTTTTTTACCGATGGTCAGTTAGTCATCATAAACCCTTGGTGTCAAATTAACAAGTATCTGAAAAGCCCCATTTGTTCCTGTTATTCCATACTGCCCATAATAGGATTAGAGCATGTTTCATATCTTCTTTGTTCCTATTATGGAATAAGACCCCTTCTTCAATGTTATCAGATGTGCGAGTAGGCTTGTTCTTCTCGAAGAGGATCAACGATTTTATGTTTATTAGTGTGTTAGATCGTTACATCTTTTATTTCTCTATTTTAAAATCTTATTATGGTATTTGATTTGAAGAGGATCAATGATTTTATGGTTATTGGTGTTTTACATTACGACATCTCTTGTTTCTCTTTGAATAATATACTTAATCAACGTGGATCTTCTTTAAATGTTATTATAGTAATTGAATCAAAGAGGATCAATGTTGTAGTTGTTGGTGTTTTGGATCATGACATTCTCATTTCTCTCTAGATGATATATTTGACCTATCATTAAAAACACAAAAATAGAGAACAAATATATTGCACATCCTTCATCATGACTAATTCATTCCTAGCTTTAACAAATGGTATGAAAATAATTAAGGGTTTAGACCTTAAGGCCCTGTTTGGTATAGGATTTAAAAATAACTTTTTATTTTGAATTCTAATAATAACTTTCTTTTACGGCGAATCTTGGGAAACCACTGAAATTTGAATGTCTACCTAATATTCATTGGCAAGTTTATATAAAATATCTTTGGCATATCTATGTAAATCTAGTATGGATACACGTGGAGAAATTATAAATGAATCTCATTTATTTCTTCTTCTTTACCTAACCACATTTCTGTATATATACACCAAGACAAACCCCAGTCGTCGTGTACAAATTGTTCTTTCCCACCTCTTACTCGGGAGTAGAAAACATTCATTCAAGCTACAAGAAAATGAAGAAGGGCGGTGTTGTTGCAGTCTTCTTATTGCTAGTTTTAACATCGATGTCTTTCGAGATTGTTCGTGGGGATGAAGCAACTAATCCTTCTTTCGTACCTCGTTTTGGGGGACTGATGACTCTTGATGACTGCCTTCGTAATATATTTGTCTATTTCCCTATTCTAAGAGTCATGCATGATATCGTTATTAAAATTCAAGAAAATTATGTTGTAATTCCTATTGTTTTTGTTGCATAATTGTGTATTTGATGTTGTTTTATTTGTTTTTCTTTTCAGGTCGTGATACATGTCCTCAGTGCGAAGCTGGTTGCGCTTGTTGGGTAAAGCTTGGTGGAGAACATGGGTGTTTTTGTTGTTGACAGTTCTAAGGGGAGATAACTATATATGATGTATTCACTGGCATTATTCTAAATAAGAGATTGTTATATCTGCATAGGATTTAACAATCAATATACAGTGATATAAAATTTTAAACAATAATATGTTTGTAGTCATTTATAAGCGAGACCAAAATAGATATTGATCTCAGTATATATATATATTTGATCTAGTTGCAGTATTGGCTTCTAAATTACATGTTAGAGTTTCCTATAAAAGCTTTGGTATTCATTTTTCTTTTTTTTGTCTTACCAACCAATAAGTTGCATTTTCGGGGAAAAAGGGTTGTTTGAAACATCCCTTGTTTAGGAAAATGAACTTTTAAAAAATAATGATTAACTCAATTAATTAAGATGGTTTGTTTTAAAATGAAATAAATAAATAAATAAAATATCTAAAAGATCTCTTTCTTGGTTTAGGTTTTACGTATATATTGACCAAGAGACTTATTTTCCGTCAATTCCAAGAGAAGACAATAGCATCATAAAGTATCTATATATATACTTGGAAAAATAGGTTATTGGTTTTTAAAATATGCGGATTGAATTGTAGTACGGTTGTTCGTCAACTCGACCAAATCGAATCTTTTGAGTTGGCTCGGGTTAAGTTAGATACGTTGTTTGAGTTGGGTTAAGTTTTAAAATACTTAACTCGATCGGTTAGGGTTGGGTTACGGGTTGAACCTATAGAAACCGAGTAACCCAACTCGAATCGAACCCTATTATTAGCCTCAAACATTATTTGTCTTATTAGGTTCCACATTTGTTTTATTAGTATTTACACCTTTTTTTTCTTTTTTTCCGGTGCAATCATCTTAATTAAAAATAATAAAAGAACTTATTGCTCTACGAATATTAAAAAAAAAAGTAGTAAAAGAATTAACTTGAGTTTGAATCTCGGGATACCTACGTCGTCCAAAAAACATGCGTACATAGAATCAAATTTTAAAATTTAAACTTTGCATGTAATTCGTGTTTTAGTTATTATTTGTTTTGTAGCAATTATTTAATATTATTGTTCAAAGTTATCAAAATTAGGCTAAGTCCAACATAATTTACCAACTCAATCCAAACTCAAACTATTTGGGTTAGGTTGGGTTGGGTTGGAGGATAGATTAAGTTTCAAATTTACCAACCTGAATTACTTAAGTTGGGTTAGGTTTTAAGCCTAAACCAATCCAACTCAACCCATGTATACCCCTAAATTGTAGTTTGTAGCATAGCAGGTGGCAAGAGCTACCAACTTTTGAAAGAGACAGGAAAAAATAAAAATAAATAAAATAACCAATAAGTGGTAGCTCGGTTGGTTAAAGAATTGAATATAAGTGAGATTGAAGTCTCGGTAGTTCGAGCCTGAATGTGCCCCCGTTTATTCGTGTTTGTTTGGATGGTTAGCCCAAATGCCTCTGTCATGCCAAATCTAGGAGGATTAATCTCGCCTAAAAAAATTAGGACATCTCTTGAATGCTGAAAAATCGATAACCAAAAGAACAAAAAGAAAATAGGACATAAAAACACAAAAAAAAGGAATAAAAAGAAAAATTCTAATCAACTACTCCTGTGGCTCTTTCCCAACTCGAGATCATTGGTTTGTTACCATCAATCCCCAAGAACTGACCTAAATAAAAAAAGAAAAAAAGGAAAAAAGAACTTTATCCAAATCTTTCATCATACATTCTCCCTTGCAATTTTGCTCTATCATTAGTAACCAGTTTGCTCGCAGCAACCCATTTCAATAAGAAATTGACAAAGGTGGTGCATAAGATTCTTAACCATGAATCAACTCAACTAAGTCTTTTTTTAATTACGTGATAATATTTATTGTATTTTTTACCATTTACCTAACAAAACCTAGCCTCAATCAGTTCCTTCATTAACCTTATTGTGTTCGTTTGGGCAATTATTAAACATGCACTGAATATAATCAAAAGAGATATGAACTAGGTCTATAAACAAATTTGAAGGAGTTTTGCACTATGTATGTTTGATTTCTCTCTCTCTCTCTCTATATATATATATATATATATCCGCGTTTGATAGTTATATTTTATAATTATATATTACAATTTATATTTGTTATACAAAATATTAAGTTTCGTTGGTTGCGTGCACTAGTTGGAACATAGAGAAAATAGGGAAAATTGAAAAAATAAGTTGGTTAGATTAATTATTTTAAAAATACCCCTATTTATAATATGGATTGGAAATTATAATTTCTAATTGAGATAAAAAAGAATACTATTAGAATTAAAACAGTACACCATCAATAAAGAAGTATTGGCTATATATACATATATCACGTCTAAATTAATTCCACATACACATCATCAAGTGTAAACTACATACTCAAATTTTATATCCATCCAACAGTAGATTGAGGATATCTATAAGTTTGAGCGAAACGGCGCGAGAAATCCAGACTTTCCGACCAGCTTTGTTTGAGAGGTTAGATCTCTTAGACAAAATGTCTAATCAAGATCTCCACCGTTCAAAATTCATAAATATCGGTTTTAAACCACATATCCAAATTTTATATCCATCCACCGGTAGATTGAGGAGATCTATAAGTTTAAGCGAAACGGCGCGAGAAATCCAGACTTTCCGACCAGCTTGGTTTGAGAGATTAGATCTCTTAGAAGAAACCTTAAATCAAGATCTCCACCGTTCAGAATGCAGAACCATAAGCTACGAACTTGCTGACAATATTTGAGCTTAATCTGACCATATATCCCGAATCCAGCTCTTTGATGAAAACGTCGCAGAGATTTTTCTCCTGCAACTCCCTCTTTCTTTCTCTTCTTCTTTCCTTTCTCTTCTTTTCTTTTATTTTTTTCCTTTCTCTCCACTCACCTCACTTTCACCTCACTTTCTAGCACATTCTTGGATAAGAGAAGTGGGCATGGGACACTTGTCCACTTTCATGTACCAACCTTCACTTGTATTGGTCTCATACTACCCATACCAACCACATGTACTTTAACCAATCTCATGCTTCCATGTATTTTAAATGTCCAATCCATTTAATATGCCAAATTTTCATTCTCATTTATCCTTTTATTCAATCAATCCTAACCCATATCAATTTATGGTTTAATGGACCCATGCATAAATAATAACATATGCATTATACTTTAATTTAACATGACCCATATACAATTTATAATACACGTATTTATATACATTTTCAAGCATCAACTATACAAACATTAAACGACCATTAAACAAACACCAACCATATCAAGGCAATACATAGAGTTTGGGCAAAGTACAATTGGGTTATGGGCTAGATGAAATAATTTTCGAGACGTCACATGAAGAATTCGTATTCGAACCACCGAGCGATGAAGAAAATCGGTGTTGGTTTGCGCCTAGAGATCTGGCGCGGTTTTCCTCTTCTTTCCCTGCCCGATCGCTTCAAAACTGCAACGAAGAAGCAATCTTTTTCTTTCAAAATCGAGCAAAAATTCACCTTTTCGTTGATCGGGATTTTGCGAGTTCCAGAATATCTGGATTTCTTGCGACAGATTAGAAATACGGAGATCTTCTGACTGAGAATCGACGAGGCACTCGGCGATTCGAGTGGGCTGGAGATTCTGAGCGACGGTTGTTCTTCTCGTTGTCTCCGATGGAAAATTTTCTGAGAAATTTCGTGCCTCCGCCAGAAAAGGTGCTTCTATGATGTGAGCCGCCGGGAGTGAAACCGTCGGATTTCAGATTTGTCTCGCCTTTCTACGATCTGATTGGATCGCTGGAGTTAGGGCTTTTCGATTACGAGAACCAGTTACGGAATTTGCAGATTCAGAAAGACGCGTACTTGATGTCCACGAATTTGTATCCGTACACAGAGATTAAGTGCGTGTATTTGAATTCAAGGATGATTACAGATCGCCTGTCAAAAGGATCGGTAATCTGTAAGGAATGCGCGAGTGCGATGAAAAAACCAGTTCCTTTTCACTCTTGCGTGATACTGTTTCGGAGGGGTTTCCGAGTTGGCAGAGGCTGTTCACAGCTTCGATCCGATCCAGATCAAGGATGTGCAGTTGAAGATCTTGGAGCGACGGCGTGGAAAAATGATGAGATCCAAAGCGGAGAGGAAGTCGCAAACGCCAGGTACGAATTCGGAGTTTCTTTCGATGTCTACTCCTTTTGATTTCGAGAAAACCCCAGGTGGTTGTCCGGATAGGGATGTTTCTGATGTTGGAGGTAGTGATGGTGGTTCTGTTGATGTTTCGTTGTCGCTTGATTAGTTTTTTAGACGGTATACTAGGGAGGATAATGATAGTTTCTCGAAAATCATGGAGAAAGTGAATCGGAAGAAGAAAGAGGTATACGAATTCTTAACGGAAGGTGAAGAAAAGGAAGAAGTGAAGGCGGCTGAAGGTGCGAAGAGAGATCGGATTACGGATGGCTATGGGACTTCTGATCAGCCTCTGAGTACGTTAGAAGGGTGGAAGTATATTGTAACACCCCGTAATTTTAATTAAATACATACGTTGAAATACACGTATATCGATATATAAAATACACATATTTTATACGTAGGAGCCAAATATACGTGTGTAAAATATACGTACGTATGATTAGTAAAGAAAGAAGATGATACCTATGGGATCATCTTATATGGGTGCTTACAAGTTAAACATTGAAGTTGATTTAAATTGATTAATTTATGGGTCTGGTTAATTAAAGATGTGAATTGAGTGTAGAAGAAGATGTGAACAGTGATGTGAACAGTGATTTGAAATCATAGAATCGTAGAGAACTGAATTCCGGACGTTTCGATGCTAAGATTGTGATTTTTGAATATGATTTGATAGTTTTAGCAACTAAGTATATGGTGTCGTGAAAATAGAATTTGGAAATCTATTTTCAGTATTTTTTCTTGTGTAAATATTTAGATTGACCATAGAAACGATATAGTAGTTTCTTCAACTGCTTATGAGTCCTAAATGGATTTATTATTCGTGATTTGAAGTGAGTTGAGAAATTAAAGATGTAAATAGATATGAATACATGAAATTGAATTATGGAGGGATTGTGACAGGTTAAATTAGTTGGATTTAACTTGGAGCTGGACTCGAAAGCGACGATGATTGGGTTGAAGTTGAACGTGTTGTGCTGTGAGTATAGTTTTCTTGATTTGGTTCTTGTATGGCATTGTACGCATATAAAATGTTTGATTGTATGCATGTGATAGTTATATATAATGCATTGAGTTTTATGGATCATGCAAACTGATTTTAGAAATTGGAGTTTGTAATGATGTCATTTCGTTAGGAATTAGACCCGGATGAGGTTTTGTGAGTTCTCATTGTCAGTAAGTCTGTCCTAACAAGGGTTACGATCATTAAAATGACTGTGAATTGGGTAATGAGAGGTTGTGGCTACCTTGTAACGACCATATAAGGGTTAGACTCGCTCTCTTGCCTTGCGGAGGAGGGAGATTATGCATTGTGTTATGGAAAACTCATGAAATTTATGTTGTTGACATGTATAATATATTCGTTGAATGATGCATGTGTTGAATAAGTGTTTGAAATGATTTTACATGTCATATTTCTCTAAATGTATATAATTGTCATCTCAAGAACTATATTCATTGAGCTGTTGTTTGCTCACCTTATTTCCTCCAATATTTCAGGTATTGAGTTGAAGGGAAAAGGCACATCCGAGAGTGATAATCACGTGAGCCTTCGTTTGGTATGTGTATGTATGCTTGGAGGAAATAACTTTTGTTATTTTGATATGTATACTTATCACACATTATATATATATACTTAATATATTGGATGATGAAATGAAAATGTGACGTGTGAATGAATGAGATGATTATAGAGATCTTTGTTGGATTTGCTTTGTGGTATATTAGAAAAAAGATTCTGTAAATATTGGGACTAATTGTGAATGTCCGTTGAGGCTGACAGTGTATTGTATACTGTATATGGGTATGTACAGTGTATAGTATACCGTGTCGGTCATGACGTCAGCCTACGTCAGGGGCGTCGTGACATATACTGCTAAGAATTTGTTAATGTATAATCCGGCGGATTACGGTGAGGCGCCGTTAACGGAGAGGAACGAGCGGAGAGACTCAAGGGGCTTACGAAGGAAATTAATCGACCTTCGCAACCGAGATGGATCGAGTTTCAGAGTTTCGGAATTTTGGAGTTTCGGAATTCTGCTTCTGCAGCAATGGCGGACGAAGACTACAACGAGATGGATATGGGATACGAGGATGAACCACCAGAGCCTGGCTTTGGTTCATCCGGACATCGGGATCTCGGGCATTATGAACACCTTCATCAACGACATCTTCGAGCAAGAGTCGTCAAGACATGCTCTAATACCATGTAAGACAATAAGGTTTCTGTAGAGAATTCAAAGATATGTATTCTTCTCTATAATAGAGACAATATATAGACAATTATATCCTAAAATTATGTCCTAAATTAGGGAAACAAATTGTTTCTATAGTTATAGAATCTATTACTTTCTATATAGCTTGTTTCTATATTTATAGAATATATTAATTTCTATATGCAGACAAAATTGTAATTTCCCTCGAGTTATTAAAAAACAAATTACAATTTAAAATACCATTTAATTATAATTAATGTTTTTTTTTAATTTTATTACCAGTTTTTGGACATTTGAGAAGTGTCATTTTTTTCTTTAAACAAGACTAATTCTTTTGGAATCAACATGACAGAGGCGTTTGGGCTGACCCTCCCAACATAAATAGATAAATGGAGACACGCTTAAACTCAAATTCCAAACCTAAATGGGCTGACCCTCTCAACTTTATGTATACTCAGTTGTTCAACCAATTAAGTAACGTTGGTCATTATAATTAGTGTTCACTAAAATACCACTTTAGGCCAATCGACTCAGTTATTCCATTGACAATAACGACCCCGAGTTAAACAGGAGCAGACCGTTTTAGTCCCCTTTTTTTACCGTCGGTCAGTCAGTCATCATAAACCCTTGGTGTCAAATTAGCAAGTATCTGAAAAACCCATTTGTTCATGTTATTCCTTACTGCCCATAATAGGATTACAGCATGTTTCATATCTTCTTTGTTCCTATTATGGAATAAGACCCCTTCTTTAATGTTATCAGATGTGCGAGTAGGCTTGTTCTTCTCGAAGAGGATCAACGATTTTATGTTTATTAGTGTGTTAGATCGTTACATCTTTTATTTCTCTTTTTAAAATCTTATTATGGTATTTGAATTGAAGAGGATCAATGATTTTATGGTTATTGGTGTTTTACATTACGACATCTCTTGTTTCTCTTTGAATAATATACTTAATCAACGTGGATCTTCTTTAAATGTTATTATAGTAATTGAATCAAAGAGGATCAATGTTGTAGTTGTTGGTGTTTTGGATCATGACATTCTCATTTCTCTCTAGATGATATATTTGACCTATCTTTAAAAACACAAAAATAGAGAACAAATATATTGCACACCCTTCATCATGACTAATTCATTCCTAGCTTTAACAAATGGTATGAAAATAATTAAGGGTTTAGACATTAAGGCCCTGTTTGGTATAGGATTTAAAAATAACTTTTTATTTTGAATTCTAAAAATAGCTTTCTTTTACGGCGAATCTTGGGAAACCACTGAAATTTGAATGTCTACCTAATATTCATTGGCAAGTTTATATAAAATATCTTTGGCATATCTATGTAAATCTAGTATGGATACACATAGAGAAATTATAAATGAAACTCATTTATTTCTTCTTCTTTGCCTAACCACATTTCTGTATATATACACCAAGACAAACCCCAGTCGTCGTGTACAAATTGCTCTTTCCTACCTCTTACTCGGGAGTAGAAAACATTCATTCAAGCTACAAGAAAATGAAGAAGGGAGGTGTTGTTGCAGTCTTCTTATTGCTAGTTTTAACATCGATGTCTTTCGAGATTGTTCGTGGGGACGAAGCAACTAATCCTTCTTTCGTACCTCGTTTTGGGGGACTGATGACTCTTGATGACTGCCTTCGTAATATATTTGTCTATTTCCCTATTCTAAGAGTCATGCATGATATCGTTATTAAAATTCAAGAAAATTATGTTGTAATTCCTATTATGTCCTCAGTGCGAAGCTGGTTGCACTTGTTGGCGAAAGTTTGGTGGAGAACATGAGTGTTTTTGTTGTTGACAGAAGTTTCTAAAGGGAGATAACCATATATGATGTATTCACTGGCATTATTCTAAATAAGAGATTGTTATATCTGCATAGGATTTAACAATCAATAATACAGTGATATAAAATTTTCAACAATAATATGTTTGTAGTCATTTATAAGCGCGACCAAAATAGATATTGATCTCAGTATATCTTTTTTTTTTTTTTTGATCTAGTTGCAGTATTGGCTTCTAAATTACATGTTAGAGTTTCCTATAAAAGCTTTGGTATTCATTTTTCATTTTTAGTTTTTTGTCTTACCAACCAATAAGTTGCATTTTCGGGGAAAAAGGGTTGTTTGAAACATCCCTTGTTCAGGAAAATGAACTTCTAAAAAATAATTATTCACTCAATTAATTGAGATGGTTTGTTTTAAAATTAAATAAATAAATAAATAAATAAAATAAAAGATCTAAAAGATCTCTTTCTTGGTTTAGGTTTTATGTATATATTGACCAAGAGACTTATTTTCCGTCAATTCCAAGAGAAGACAATAGCATCATAAAGTATCTATATATATACTCGGAAAAATAGGTTATTGGTTTTTAAAATATGCCGATTGAATTGTAGTAGGGTTGTTCGTCAACTCGATCAAATCGGATCTTTTGGGTTGACTTGGGTTAAGTTAGACACGTTGTTTGAGTTGGGTTGAGTTTTAAAATACTTAACTTGATCAGTTAGGGTAGGGTTACGGGTTGAATCTATAGAAACCGAGTAACCCAACTCGAACCGAACCCTAGTATTAGTCCCAAATATTGTTTGTCTTATTAGGTTCCACCTTTGTTTAATTAGTATTTACACCTTTTTTTTTCCAGTGCAATCATTTTAATTAAAAATAATAAAAGAACATATTGCTCTACGAGTATTAAAAAAAAATAGTAAAAGAATTAACTTGAATTTGAATCTCGGGATACCTACGTCGTTCAAAAAACATATGCACATAGAATCAAATTTTAAAATTTAAACTTTGCCTGTAATTCGTGTTTTAGTTATTATTTGTTTTGTAGCAATTATTTAGTATTATTGTTCAAAGTTATCAAAATTAGACTCAAGTCCAACCTAATCTACCAACTCAACCCAACTCAAACTCGAACTATTTGGGTTAGGTTGGGTTGGGTTGGGTTGGAGGATAGATTGAGTTTCAAATTTACCAACCTAAATTACTTAAGTTGGGTTAGATTTTGGCCCTAAACCAATCCAACCCAACCCATGTATACCCTTAAATTGTAGTTTGTAGCATAGCAGGCGGCAAGAGCTACCAACTTTTGAAAGAGACAGGAAAAAATAAAAATAAATAAAATAACCAATAAGTGGTAGCTCGGTTGGTTGAAGAATTGAATATAAGTGAGGTTGAAGTCTTGGTAGTTCGAGCCTGAATGTGCCCCCGTTTATTCGTGCTTGTTTGGAGGGCCAGCCCAAATGCCTCTGTCATGCCCAAATCTAGAAGGATTAATCTCGCCCAAAGAAAATGAGGACATCTCTTGAATACTGAAAAATCGGTAACCAGAAGAACAAAGAGAAAAGAAAGGGACATAAAAACACAAATTAAAAAAAAAGGAATAAAAAGAAAAACTCTAATCATCTACTCCAGTAGCTCTTTCCCAACTCGGAATCATTGGTTTGTTACCATCAATCCCCAAGAACTGACCTAAATAAAAAAACGAAAAAAGAAAAAAAGAACTTTATCCAAATCATCCATCATACATTCTCCCTTGCAATTTTGCTCTATCACTAGTAACCAGTTTGCTCGCAGCAACCCATTTCAGTAAGAAATTGACAAATGTGGTACATAAGATTTTTAATCACGAATCAATTCAACTAAGTCTTTTCTTAATTATGTGATAATATTTATTGTATTTTTTACCATTTACCTAACAAAATCTAGCCTCAATCAGTTCCTTCATTAACCTTATTGTGTTCGTTTGGGCAATTATTAATCATGCACTGAATATAATCAAGAGAGATATGAACTAGGTCTATAAACTAATTTGAAAGAGTTTTGCACTATGTATGTTTGATTTCTCTCTCTCTCTCTCTCTCTATATATATATATATATATATATACACACACACACGTTTGATAGTTATATTTTATAATCATATATTATAATTTATATTTATTTAATTTTAATTTTAAATTAGTTTTAAAGGTATACAAAATATTAAGTTTCGTTGGTTGCACGCACTAGTTGGAACATAGAGAAAATAGTGAAAATTGAAAAAATAAGTTGGTTAGATTAATTATTTTAAAAATACCCCTATTTATAATATGGATTGAAAATTATAATTTCTAATTGAGATAAAAAAGAATACTATTAGAATTAAAACAGTACACCATCAATAAAGAAGTATTGGCTATATATACATATATCACGTCTAAATTAATTCCATATACACATCGTCTAATTTTTTTTAAGTAGATATAATGGTCCGTGTCACCCCAGTACACAGCACACCGCAGTGTCTAGTACCCGGGATGTGATGAGTACTTCATACCGAGCGTACCCCAACCATTATATACCACATAATATTTTCATGTCCCAGTACACAGCACACCGCAGCGTCTAGTACCCCAGGATCATTTGTCCACACTATTTACTCATGAATAGTGCAGGGCCTCCCCCAGAGTCGAACTCGAGACCTCATAAGGTTTAATTTCGAACTCTGATTAGCCACTGAACCATTGGCTCAGTGGTTACTAAGAGTTCGGAATTAAACCTTAATCTCTCCAACTTAAGGAATTTCGTCCTCGAAATTTAGAATCAAGGAATCTTCCTCAAGTGATACTCAATCCCAGAAAACTACTCCCGCATTTTATATTTTCGCTTCCATGTTTGCTCTTCTTGATACGTGGTATCCTCCCCAACTTAGAGTTGAGTTATATCCATAACATATATGAAATTCGAATGATATTTCCTCAACATCCATATATAGAAATTATTCCGGACACTTATCAACTGTGACAGTAGAGCAAATCGGTAAGCCAATGGACCTATCCTATCAAATCGCGGTGCGAGCTTTCATTTCATCCCAAATCTTCTTTGGCTTTTCTGTGGTAAGACCCTTAACAAAACCGAGTCAACCACAATAAATTTCAAGGCCTATAGACCAACCCTGTGTATTTAATAATATCTTGTGGCACCAATAGCAATAACTCCATACTTTCAAATCAACAAGTTGAAGATCTATAAGGCTTACTATAAAACCTTTGGTACTCATTATGCTATTATAATAGTTGGTTATACACACAAGTTTACACAAATAAAATATTCTTTCCAACTTCCACCAAAATTCAAGTATACCAGACCCGAGCATGCTCGCAATCATCAAAATCACTCTCTTAGTCTGTCAACCAGTCTGAGAATAAAATATCACACTGAGAAGGAGATGAGTACCAAATCGAGTCTGCATCATATATCAGATTTCGACACAATCTTCGGATCTTAATCCGACATGACAAACATCTGAGTACTCCCATAAAATCTCCTTATCTCACACATATACAATATGCTCAGTCTATCAATAGAATTCTGGTGTTCATTGGAGGAATACATAGATTTATTAGTCCATCAATGGTCATCCAGATGGTATCATATCTACCCATAACCCATAAGATACAATTTGAATCCCATCATCATTTAACACAATCTATATTACCAATTCCATAATCTTTCATATTGATATCATACTCATCTCATCATAAATTTTACTATCTGAATATGAGTATCAATCAGTTGAGCATGCATTCGAGCACAAATATCAACACATGGAGTAATAGAGAGTACACTCATAACTGTAACTCTCACTCATAACAATCTCCATTTATGGCTAACTGATAGATACTACTTCAGTTTCAGTCTGTTTCCTGCTCAATGTCTCAGCAACATATTAGTCTTTCTCAGGATAATAATTCGATATAAAATCAAATCCTTCGGGAATTCTTGCCACATTTATTACCTCATATTCAGTTTTTTTCCATTCAAAGAATTCCTTCAGACTCTTAAAATCTGAAGATAATGTGACTTTTTTATTATAGAGGCAATGCTCTCATTATTTCAAAATAACTACCAACAAATTTCTATTCACTCTCAGGATAGTTATTCTTGTGCACTACCAAATATCTGGAGACACAAGTAATTAACTTATCATTTTGTATCAATGCAAAATCCAGATCTGAACGTGATATTCATCAATCACAATTACTTCCAAGTTCTGGAAATAGTAATAACATTTAATACTGTGTGAGCTTTCCCATGCATAACGGTCGACACATTATATAGCATTCATCTGGTTTAGTTTCGTGAGTGGAACAGATAGCTTCAAGGATCTTTCCACGCACTTTCTATAACATGCCACTAATACCAGAGAATTTCTGATTTCCATCATTAAAATCAGTTTTAACAGTACTATGATCACTTTGACCTACCTAGCATCCTTAAAGATACTATTTAAACTAGTCATGTGATCCAAAAATTATCATCTTAATTATGTTCAAAACTCATATTCACCGAGCTTAGCACTCAATCGGTGCTCTCTCAGTGACTACAAGATAATTCTGAGGTGCTATTCATGCTCATCTCATTTCTTGGGACAATTGCATATCTCATCATCGAAGACTATCTAATAATCAAGATATGGTTCATATACCCACTGCATCAATCCTATAAACGTGATTGACACATTAATCAAGGTTACCAAAATTTCATAATATTCATATCTTGTCTTAAAATAGTTTACATTACATCATTTTCTCGAATTCTTAACTGATGGTGCCTAGATCTCAAAATGATCTTAAAGAAAAATTGGTTCCATTTAGTTAATATAATTCTACCATCTATCCATAGTAAAGGATATTCATTATTTATTGTTACCCTGCTCAGTTAACAGTAATTCATACTTAAACATATTTCACTATACCTTTTTTCCATCTTATCACAAATGCTCTCCAAGGTGGCATATCAAGGATAATAAATCTTTTGCTCATTAACACATTTACCTACACCTTAAATCCTCACAATTTCCTCAGGTACTCTTTATATGAAGGAATGGAGATAAATGTTATACTGGCATCAGTTTTATATGCTATCAATCTCCTGTCCAGGTAGCAATTTTAATAATACTCCAATATACCAGCTCACCACAGGAATTTTAATCAACTGCATACCTTATTACATTACTCTAAATGGCTTTGTACTAGCCATATTCTCCATTTTCGCATCAATAACTATTCAGAATATTACTTCTTTTCGGAGAGACGCTCCACCTGGCATAAGAAGTAGCCAGCCAATCATACCCAACAAAGCATCCAATTCCAAAAAACTTCATATTCTAAAGTCCATAATTACTTGATGACCTTCATATTTATTACACATAATCTTTGCTAACCATATCATGGTATATTCTGTTTCCTGTAGGCATACTCACAATCAATGATCTACTACTATAATAGAATATAATACAATCTGTCTACCATATCACCAGAGATAAAGGACCAGGTAGATCCAACAATACATCATAATATACACAATAACAAAAAGTTGATCGTACCTGTTGTCAATGTCTTACTATTCTCTAGATCTAGTCTTTCATTTACTTTAATTTATTCTCTAAAATCGGGTAGAGTCACATTGAAAAAAATATTGGGGCATTTCGTATCGACTAACTGGACATTAACACATCCCGTGTTTTTTTTCATATTGATAATAGACAATTTCAGGTCGAGATACAATTTCCTCAGTCTGTGACTCCTGCTCAGGCAATGGAAACCACTTCTAGTTTTCATAATTCGTTAACATCACTTCTTTTTTTTTCCATTATTATTGGGTCAGGTACTAACAAAATTAGAGTCACTAATACTGCCAAAATCTTAACCTTACTCAATCTTTCACTTAGCTTAACTTTCATATGATTGCCCCCAACATTTCCTTACATTACTTAGTTCTCCTCTTACCTAACAGTGGTGTTGATGACTCGGCTTCTAACGGCAGTGCAAGCTATCTCACTATTGCTGGTGTTAACAATTTCACCACAGCTTTGGCTAACCCGAAATTTATAGGTTGCCTCACAACTTGCGTATATATTCATAACTCAACAATTAGCAGACCTGCCGTATAGGATCCCAAAATTTATTCTAGATCTTTATCATTCTTAGAGTATCCATAGTGATCAGTCCAAAAATAAACTAGATCAATCTATTTAATTCATGTTTGTATTTATGGTTAGGCATGTCACTACATTTTAACAAGATAAACTTTCTCATGCCTTGAATCAATTTCAGCATGATGATAGAAGCCCTTATAAAATAGCTTCTTTACTTAATCTCATGTCTTAATCATCTCAGGAGTCCTTAACCCGATTTTCTATAATCTCTTATCATCAGTTAGCTGAAACTTAGCTAACGTGCTTTATCATTTGCAGAGACTTAATCATTCTCTAAGATGGTCTCCAAGCAGAGTAGCAAATTCTTTACTACATCTCATATTTGTCAGTTAAGATAGGAGAGTCTCTTCTCCTGAAAGTTTCCATAACTTTTACATATCTTTTCATTTCATCTGGCTTATCATTGAGACCTTCTATTTATTTTATTTTTACTTCAGTCTCAACTATA